>JACAVU010000004.1:46670640-46678140 GCA_014183005.1 Castanea mollissima | reverse complement strand
AAAAGTATTTATCTCTATGTTTGGCTTGATTATGAATCTACTCATATTTCCAAGGATATGAGATTCATATGTTTGGGTTATTGGTAGGAATCTTATAGGATTTATTTATTTTGATAACATTAACATTAAATTTCATTATGCTAAAGCAGCACAACACTCTTTCCTCTCTTAACTTTATTCCCTTCATCTATAGGGGTTTCAATTTTCATTTTGTTTGAATTAAGAACTAAGTTGATTCACGCACTAGATGTTTAGAAAGAGAATTTAAAACCCATTGCATAATATTTATTTGCAATTGAATGTCCAAGAAATATGCGATAAAATAATACATAAAAAATGAGTTTATAGATCGAATAAAAAATAATATTTGATTAGTATGAAAATTGGCATACACGTTAAGAAAATATTAAACATGTAATTTAACGATGGGATTTTCATAATATGAATTCAATAACAAATTATCGGATGGTGTAATATTACTTAAAATTGTACTAGGTGTAACTTGAACTTAATCCTCTCTCTAAAAAAAAAAAAATTTAAATTTTTTGAAAGATTCATTCAGCCTTCAAGTTTTTTTCAAGGGAAATTGCATTCTCGGGTTTAAATAATATTTTGGACTAGGAGCCTCAGGCCCTTTAGAGGGTTTTCAAAATCCTTTCTAGGCCCAATTGAAAATTGTTTCAACGAAGTTAAAACTTTTTTTCATAAGATTGGAAGACTTGTTTCCATGAGGTTGAACTTTTTTTTTCATAAGATTAGAAAACTTGTTTTTCGAAAGAAAGAAGACTTTTCAAAAAAAGCTTTCAAACTAGGCGCATCAGGTAAATGCTCTGCTTGTTTCACTATAAAATATTTTACATAAAATATTTCAGCATTTTATTGTGTTTGTTTCATTGTAAAATTTGATCAAATTTTAAAATGTTTTCTATTGACTATAAAATCCTTTGTAAAATATTTTACCTTTAAAAGCACAATAAAATTTTTGCAAAAACTCATGGTGGCTCTCCCCACCCATCGGGTGGTTGGGTCATAAGTCTGGTGGGTTGGGCTGTTGCAATGGTCCAACTCTGGTGGCTGAACTGCCGATTTTAGTGGTTTGTGCTTGAAAAATTTTACATTTCACACCGACTACGCTTGAAAATATTTTAATGAAAATGTCTTATATAAGGCAGTGAGCATGCTTCTTGATATCAGCTGTAAGACAATAATGCCAAATTCATTGACATCCATAAGTACAAAAAATAATACCTTCCTCCTCACATTGTAGAGCAAGATGTATACATGAAACCAAAAAGCTCTTTATGTTTTTTTATTTAATAAACCTAAGATAATAATTTCATAATGTTTAATATATAGTGGGAAGCTTAGAAACTCCTCACCCTAATGTGCCAAGCATCCGTGTATGTATAGAATCAGTGGTCGTACTCCACTTGGCAAGGCAAAGGTAACCTACCTGTGTGTAAAAGAAATTCCATTAACCTTAATAGATACATTAATAACACTAGCCTCATCGCACGCGCTGAGGCTTTTTTTTTTTTTAGCAATTCTATTTTGTAGAAAAAAAAAATGTGTTTTTTTATTTTATTTTATATATATAATTTTTATCTTGAAAATCTAATTTATAAGTGGATTAAATAATTTGAAAATTAACAGGAAAGTGGTCATATTTTTTTTAGGCAATATTTTAGTGGAAGTTGGAGTTACATTTTTACCAGATTGTTCTTTAGTTTTATCTCTACTTTTTTTTTAGCGATTCTATTTTGTAGAAAAAAATTTGTGTTTTTATTTTTATTTTATATATATAATTTTTATGTTGAACATCTAATTTATAAGTAGATAAAATAATTTGAAATTAACAGGAAAGTTGTCATATTTTTTTAGGCAATGTTTTAGTGGAAGTTAGAGTTACATTTTTACCAGATTGTCCTTTAGTTTTATCTCTACTTTTTTTTTTTTTAGCGATTCTATTTTGTAGAAAAAATTGTGTTTTTTTTATATTATTTTATATATAATTTTTATCTTGAAAATCTTTTTTTTTTTTTTTGAGAAACCTTTATCTTGAAAATCTAATTTATAAGTGGATAAAATAATTTGAAAATTAACAGAAAAGTTGTCATATTTTTTTTAGGCAATGATTTAGTGGAAGTTAGAGTTACATTTTTATCAGATTGTCCTTTAGTTTTATCTCTACTTAAATATAGGGGTATAGAGACATTTTTGAACTAAAAAATGAAAAATTCAAACACGAAAAGCCCCTTAAATAATAGTATAGATTAGAAACCATAGCAAAAGTTCCATCACAACTCATTAAACAAACAAACATGACTGCATAATTACTTGGAGACAGAAAGTAATCTCTAATGCTTTAAGACTGCAGACATGACCAAAGGCTTTAGTGTCCAAAACAATCTGCAATGAGGAATATTCAAATAAAGACAATAATAGAGGCCGGTTTTCTAAATATGTTTTAATAAAGCTAAATTGCTAATAGAAGGAATAATTTTAATAATCCATACCTGAACAACCTTTCAAAACCCAATTATATGGCGTGCATTTGATTTGGGTTACTTGCATAACTTCCTTTAGGAACCTAAACCCCAATCAAGCAAACACAATGGAAAGAAACCTGTAATGTCATTCAATTTAGCCTCAGGAGTGTACCACATATTATACCCATTATTGTTTTATATTCATATTATAAATTGTGAAATCATCAAATATTCAGTCAAGGTTTCATAAAATTCAAACATCAGACACCCTTGCACGTACAGGTTAAAACCGATGCACAACACAGGGGTATGGTTAACAGAAAGAGCGACTATATAAAAGGTTCTTTTCTTCTCTTCCTCTCACAAACTTCTCTTCTTCGCATAGTCTCTCTCTGTATCTCTCTATATTTTCGTGGAATCATTTGAAATTTTTTGTTTATCAATGGGGTCAATTCCTGAAAATATAGACAAAAATTACAACGTTGTCTAAAATATTCACTATTAACGGATTTAGATGTGAGCAAAATGGTGGGAATTACCTAATAGTCTCTTCGTTTTTCTTCTAACCATCCTTCTAAACCTTCTCTTGGATATGTTGCAGCGTCGATATTTGTTAGGTTCTAAATATTAAAGAATAAATGTCTAGGTTCTAATTTTATGTATGTTGGCAAACTAAGTACAAAATATGTCTAGTTTAAGATTTCTAAGTCTTAAAACAAGTGTTAGACATTGCTCAAGTGAGTTCAAGTCAAGATTCAAAAACAGTCAAGTTGTAGAACGAAAAATTCAAAATCTGCAAAGCTTGATCGATCGAAAGATAGGCTCGACCAATCAAGAATCGTATTCTGCAGAATTTTAAATTAGGCCCAAAGCCCGCAAAAACGTTTAGGTTTTGAGTCCAACATTACTAGGTATAAAAGTAAAACCCTAAATACCTTTCAGTAGTTTTTGGAAGCCTTATGAGTTACTCATGTGAGATCTGAGAGATTTTGTAACCTTCGAACTCAACAAGTATCTACTGGAAAGAAGATCCATATACAAAAACCGATGGTGATAAGTTGTTGAATATAAGATCAAATACTGCTGATAGTCTAAAATTTTGAGTGGGATCTTAGAGTCACAAACATGGGTATTTGTGTTTAACAAATTCAGATTAAAGAATCCATGGATTCAGAGCTACGTGTTGTCAAGTACCACAAAATGTGTAGCTTTAGATTTAGGGAAAAGCTATTGTAAAACTTCCATTCTATCATAGTAAATTTGTTGCCTTGAGGATAGTTTAGGTTCAATTCAAGAAGTTTTTTTATCAACACCCTAGAAGTGTGGAAACTAAAACATTTCAAAGTTTCACAAGGTCTTCTTGACTTTATTGGCTTCCTATCATTTTAATTCAAAACTTTAAATCCTAAAAGCGCAAATATTGACTAGTCCAGCTGTAGCCAAATGGGAATGAAAATATCAAAAAACCATATACTTCTTTTAAACATTTTAGGTAAGCAATTTAACATGAACTAGACCTAATCTTTAAGGAAGAAAGGTTTGGCTAGTGCATATATTAGTCATTTTGAGGTATAACGCAGATATGATTAGCGCTTTTTTTTTTTTCCTTATCAAATTAATGGTCCATAAATGTTAATAAGATTCATCATCAACACGTGGCATGTAGTCACCATGCAGAAAAATCAATCTCAATGTTCCCATTGATTTCTCCTAGCTCCTTGGTAGGGCAGTCCACGGGTCGGTCCAGGTCGGGTTTGTGCCCAACCCGGAACCAACCCGCCGGAATCGGGTGGCAAAAAAATGCACCCGTCGCCAACCGCCGGAATTAACGGATCGGGCGGATCAGACCATCAGATGACAGCGAACGAGTCAGTCGGGGTCAAAAATCCAGAAAACGGCAAAAACTAGTGTGAGAATGGCAGAAAACGGCGTGAAAATGGTGAAAATCCGGCATGAAAATCTAGCGAAAATCTTTGAAGTTTCTCTAAATCCGACCTAATTTAGGCCATTTTCGGCAAGATCTTGGCCAAATCCGGTGAAATCTTGCCGAGATCTTGACGAAAATGGTTTAAATCTCACCGGATCTACCAAATATCGTCGGTAATCTCACAGATCGATCGGATCGGTTTTGATCGGATTCTGGAGAAGGAAAACTGATGTCCGACCCGCCAGACTCGGGTTTTGAAGGAACAAACCCGTTTCCGACCGCCGGAGAAGTCGGATTGGTCGGCGGCGGTGGGTGAGTCGGGTTGGCTAGGTCTCTGGACAGCCCTAGTGCGGAACATAATTTTTCTAGTACCCATTCACATTGGCCCACTTTTTAGTAAACAAAATATAGGAAAACTGGAACCAAAATTCAACTTCTTATTCTGTACATCTTAATAAAGGTCACTTGAACCAAAATTTTAGAAGTTCTGTTTATAAGCTTTTATGTTTTGTATGTACAATTCGGTTTACAGGATCAAACTAGTTACTACCTCCCATTAAAATAACTAGCTAAATTCTCAAATGAATTGCAGTGCAATTTATTATTAGTTTTCACATATAAATCTTAGAAAAATTATATTAGAATTACATTATGCTATAACAATATAAATGTATTTATTCTATTACACACACACACACACACATATATATTACATGTGACTGAAAGGAGTTAGGAAAATTAAAGGACTAAGATTTATTTTAACGACATCCATAAATTGTCACAAAAATTTTGTTCCATTGTTGTCAAAGCAACTAAACATAAGTAGGAATGTCATATTGTAAATTTATTATTATTATTCCAACTAAAAATTATCTCATATATAGAGTTTATAAAAATAATCATATAAATTTATTTGATATAAATAATTAATGCACAACTATATATAATTGATATATGCATTTACTCTATTTGCTAATTTAATGAACTAATATTTTGATATAAATGCAAACTTTATTGATTTAGAACCCTAAATAAGGAGAACTTCAAGGAACGTGCCACATAGTACAACATCATACTCTTTAACATGAGGTCTCTGCTTATAATAATAATAAAAATAATAATAAGGAATAGCTAATACATCCCTTTAAAAGAGGAATAACTATTTCTTATTTTGAAGAATAGCTATTCATAAGGAATGACTATTTCTTGTAATAAAAACATAACCAAACTAAAAAATAGCTAAATCATAGGAATAACTATTATATTACAGTGCCTATTACAGTCTACCAAACATGCTCTTAGTGGCTGTGTAAATGCCGTTGTAGTTGTATTAGAACCTCAAGCAATGGGATTTTGTAACCAGGCCAAAATGCCCTTTGGTTTTGTCCAATATTCACTCCTTATTTAAATGGATTTAGATCTTCTAGAGATCCTAGGGTACTCTACCAGGTAGAGTTTTTTAAATCTCCACCATGCTTTTAAAAATAAATGGCTAAGATGTTGCCACATCATTAATCCATTAATTAATCCCTAAATTTATCTTTCAGAACGAAAAAAAAAAAAAAAAAAAAAAAAAAAAAAAAAAAAAAAAAAAAAAAAAAAAAAAAAAAAAAACTCCAATTCATGTTAAACTACCAAGCTACAAAAACTCAAAATTCATCAACGCTTAAGCACTCCTATTTGAATCCAGATTCATCAGAGTTTATAAAATTAAATCGTACCTGGATAGTTGTTAAGCAATTGTTGCTTTGATCAACCTGGCTCTCAAGAATCCACCTTTAAAAAAACAAAATTATGGTTATAGTTCCATCTCTCGATTTCAAGAGAAGTGAAAATGAATCAAAAGCCCCCACATATGGGTTGCTTTGCTCTTTTGAAAAACAACCATGGATGATTTGATTTTACTTATATGGTTTATTTCTTCCAATTAACATCAATGGATGATTTGATTTTGCCCTTGATTCAGGTAGGACAAGTAGGACTGTTCGCTTTTGTGTTTGATAATTCAAATAAAATAAAGAAAGAAAAAGAAAAAAGAAGAAGAAGATATGATTAGACTCATTTAGTAATCCTAAATTGATAGTAGTACTTTTTTTCCTTTTGAAAGACAAATTTAAGAATGTATTAGTGGATTGATGATGTGGTATAATCTCAAACATTTATTTTTAAAAGAATGGTGGAGATTTTAAAATCTCTACCTGGTAGAGTACCCTAAGAATTTTAGGAAATCTGAATCTCACCTAAACAACTTTATCTTAAATTTTTAGGGCTTGTTTGGATTACCATGATTTTGAATGATATCACTCAATTTTCATCACTGAGTTTCCAAAATGCGTGGGTCTCACCGAAAAAATCTTGTTTGGCCTGGTTTTTGGGTGATGTTTCCATTACTCAATACTCAAAAATTTGAGTGATGGATGATGGAAAATGAAAACAGAATTTTGGTGTTTTCAGTTTCTGAAATATGAGTTCTGGTGGCAAAAGGTGAGTTATGTGACCAAATAAGATTTTTGGAGTTTTTGAGATAAGGTGAGGTTTGGGTTATGAGTTATGGGTTTTGAATTTGAGTTATGAGTATTGAGTATTGAGTTATAAAAACTGAATCATGATCAAACCAAACGAGCCCTTAGTTTCTTCTCAAAAAAAAAAAAAAAAAAAAGATCTTCAAGTCTTGAGTCTCTTGAGTTTTATTTTTTTGGTTTTAAAATCAAGCTTTTCATTATTTTTACAGCAGAATTATTATGAAAACAATATTTCACAAAAAAAATTATAATATTTAAAATCGTCTATTAGCTGTTCTAAATTCAATTAGACATCTCAGCCAAAAAAAAATCAATTAGACATGAAATAGGAATAATTGAAGAATATATATATATATATATATATATATATATATATATATAATTATACTATTACAAACATATGGATGATAAGTAAAGATCAAGTAAAAACATGGCTCAAACTTTTAACCATAAAAATCATAAAATATTTATTCAAAATGAAAAAAAAGAAGAAGTAAATGATACTTGTGGGGAGTAAAAAGGTCCTGGTAGGTATATGGGCATTTGGGCCATACCAAGGAAG
>JACAVU010000004.1:46653140-46665640 GCA_014183005.1 Castanea mollissima | reverse complement strand
TATATGGTGTAATTCTAACGATTGTTACACCAACCAATAATTTTTAATTAGATGTAAATTTTGACAAATCTACCATTAAATTACATTATATTTATATATTCTCCATACTTGCAAAATTTCAAGGTAATGAAAGGTCAATAGCCGTGTCATCAATCAATTATTTAAATTCAAATTTTTGTAGTTTGAAATAATGCATAAAACATTAGTTTATAGATCATGTAAGTGCACAATTGCACCTGATCCCAAGAACAGTTATGGGCTCAGGCCCAATGAGCCTTAAACAATATGAATTTGTAGAGTGTGGGCTTGAAACCCAGGTTAGAAGAGTTTAAGAGTTGTATGGCAAATCAAAAATTGACAACACTTAAAAATAACAAGAAATATTGTAACTCAACCTCCTCGGACGTAAGCCGAGGACTGTTCTTATATTATTTTTCTTTTCTTTCTTTTTCTTTTTCTTTACAAAAAGAGAGGTCCCCTTTTTCTATTCTGGGTCTCCCCTTAAATACTCATCTTTCTGATACTTCGTACACGTGTTGCCCCATCTCCCCCCTTAGCCTAGATATTTCTTCTCTCAGTGCCCTGGAATAGTAACCAGAAGTTTCCCTTCCACTGTTCAGGTGTCACTTCCCCATTAATGCGGCTAGGGTGGTAGGTGAAGGGTCTTTAATTTGGAGGTGGCAGCCTTTAGTACTTTTCAAACACCGGTGCTTCTAGGACATCCAGGGGTTCACCTCTCTTAACCGTTGGTCTCCGTCGTGTCGTTTCTGAGCTTTTACGATGACGTTCTTGATTCTTCCATGCCCATCCGAGGTTAAAATCAACCTCGGATAGGTCCTCGTGTCCTCGGCGCATAAGTTGACCCGAGGCACTAAGAAGTTTTGAACTCAAGGGTAGGTCGGCCTTCCTCGGTATGGCCCAAAGGCCCATATGCCTACCAGGACCTTTTTACTCCCCACAATAGCCCCTCAAAATTCTAATTTTCGACGTCCGAGGAGAAAAATAGGGTTTTGATCCGAAGAGAACTTATTTTGCACACTTCATGAATGATCGCACGTGTGAAAACCGTTTCGCGTACCGGAGGATGCCACTTGGCGGTTCCATTTTCAAAAACGCGCGCATTTATTACTGTAAGTTACATTTTGCCCCCCATGTTCAACGGCGAGATGGGCATCCAACGGCCCTGGTTTCTCCACGAAAATTTGGGCGGGATAAACTTAATTTCGAGGCCGCTTTTCCGCACATCGTGACGCTTCGGGAACCTGCGCCTTCATTTAATTCCCCAGGGACTAATCCCATCAAAACATCAGCAATCATACTTTATTTTCAGAAAATCGTGGAAATTTGCACATCCTCAAACTCCGTAAGTTCTTGCTCATTTCGTTCTTAACCTTTTGTCCTCGGGCTTTGTCCTCGCAAACCCTTTCTTTCTTAGAATTTAAACTGTCGTTCTTTTAGAATGGGTAGATTCAAATGTTTAGTTGATACCGCCGCCGGGATGGAGGGCTTCAGAGCCAAATATCACATTCCCGGTGACGTAGGCTTAAAATATTGCCCGGCAGGAGCCGTGGCCGGTTCTAGGAAGTAGGGAGAGGTCATAATCCCAATGATAGCCTTTATAAAAGGTGGGATGACCCTCCCAATGAAACCTGTGATGAGGGAATACCTACGCAACCATCGGTTGTGTCCCGATCAATGCCTCCCCAACGTCTTTAGAGATTTAGGTAGCGTCGATGCCTTAAATGAACAAATGGGTTTAAACCTCACTTGGCACGACGTCGTTTTTCTGTACGAATCCCATAAGCTATCCAACGTAGGTTACTATATTAAGTCCCGATCCAGTGTCGTTAGGTTAATCTCCTGCTTGCCCAAATCCAACAAAGGCATGAAGGACGACTACCTGATCATCTCTGGAAACTGGCACGACAGTCTCCACTGCCCAGTACAGTGGGGGGATCCAGGTGCGACACCTGAGGACTAACCTCCCCACCCAAAACCTCTCTCAACACTAACAAACTTGCATATTTAGATATATTTCTGTTTCTTTATCTTTGTGTTTTGCTGTGTGAATCTGACCACGTTGTTTATTTTCTCATCTTTTCTTGCAGATAAGCGAAACGTGCGCCCTCGTTTGAGTCTTTGCAACGTCGCCGACCTAAACCGAGTACTTCGATTCGAGGTGTTCGTCAGTGAAGACTTTCAACTGCGAGCGGCTCACTTGATCCTCGGATATACTCCAATCTCCTCGGACTTCCAAGAGATAGACAACGCTATAATCGCCGGTGACCGTAGGAGGAGAAGGATAAACGTGGCCCGGCCCCACTTTCTTGAAGACCACGACCTCCCCGACGCTCCTCACACCATCCTGTACCTACGACCCATAGCGGCCATTCCCCTTGCCGTCCATTCCAAGGCAGCTGCTATCCCAGAAGAGCAAGTATCTTCCTCTCACACCTTGGACGACGAAATAGACCAATTCCAACTTGAAGATACCGAAAGGCATCAAGGGAACCAGTTCGTTGTACTCTCGGACGAGGAAGAAAAAGACACTGAGGCTTCTGGGATTGGACTAGTCGTAGCCTTGCCGGAAGATGATTCCGAGGAAGACATGGACAGGATGAAAGACCTCCTCACCAACAGAGCTACAAAAGTGGCCGAGAGAAAAACGGGGACGTCTCAGATTCCCCCAGCTTTGCCACCTCCCCCTCCACCAACTGAGCCAAAGCTTCCCGCCGTGGATCCCAAGAAAAAGAGAAAGGGGGAGGTAGAGGGAGTGACTACCAAAGACCCAAAGAAGGCTCGCCACCAACCCCCTCCGGCTCAGCAGCAAAGGACAGATAAGGGTAAGGGTAGGGCCCGCTCAGTTGAGAGCGGAGAGATCAGGGAAATGGCCGACGTGCGCCGAGCACAGGCCACCTGGTCCCCAGACTTGAAACTAGACGGCGCGCCTATCTCCTGCCAATCAAGTATAAGGGCGTTTCAACAAGGCCATGCTCACCACTTGGCCGAAGTGTTGGAGCGCCCCCTTTTGCTGCCCAAGGACATGGAGTCCTTGGAAAAAATGAGTCAGCCGCAACTGTTCTTGTCTCTAAAAAGGGACTTGGCGCTGGTAAGTTGACTGCTGTTTGGGAAGATTTCCCTTTTAACAGTACTTATAACTTTTTGTTATATCTGACCTCATCATACTTTATTGCAGGCTGTTCAGGAAGTCTTTGTGGCTGAAAAGTTTATCGAAGACACTCGGAAGAAGGCCAGGGCCGAGCTGGAGATCAGGCTGGAGACGGAGAAGTCCCTGGGAACGGCCATTGCTGAGAATGAAAAGCTGGTCTCGGAGGTGGCTGAGCTGAAGAGGGAGAAAAATGGGGTCGAGTCAAACCTGAAGACTATGAAGACCCAAATAGAAGGGCAACGCAAGCTCCTCCGCGAAAAAGATGATGAGCTGACCCGAGCCGAAAAGGAACGCTCGGATTTAGAAAAGGAGCTTGCGTTGATGAAGGAAGAGGCCAGCAAGTTTCAATATTCTTTGAAAGCTGCCAGGCAGGCTAGTTTCGAGGAAGGGGTGGCCACCACAGAGGAGCAGCTGACAGAGGCATTTGCGGCCTTGTGCCGTGAATACTGTCAGAAAGTCTGGGGGGAAGCCCTAAATGTAGCTGGAATTCCTCTATCTTCGGATTTGAGGAAGTCCGAGAACATTTGGCTTCCCCTTGAGATACAGGAGATCGAAGAGGCTCCTGCTGCTACTCCCACTCCAAAAACAACTCTTCCTGCCCTGCCTCCCATAGTCTCGGAGCCAGTTCCTGATCTTACAGAACCCTTGGGTTCCAATAAAGAAAAGGAAGGTGACGGGGACGCCGAGAAGGACCTCAGCCAAGCCATGGAACACAATGTCCCTCCACCAAAGGCAGCGGATAAAGGAAAACAAATTCTTTCTCCTTTTGAAATGGAGCTCAAAAAGACTGAGGCACCCAGCACCTCTCATGTAGACCCTCCTCCTGAAGCTTAGGGCCGAGCTTAGGGCTTCTCTTTCTCCATATTTATCCCTTATATGTAATACGCATTTATGTACTTGACAAAGAACAATTTTATTTAAAGTTTACTCGTTTCGCATTCGTTTTTACTTTGTTCATTTTGTACTTATTACTGAAGTTTCTTAAAGTAAACAAATCTAACTCCAAGGATAGTACAATCATAGCCTCTACGCGATCCTACGTATATCATTAAACACTTGGCAAAGAAGTGGCCTGATTGAAGTATATTAATACTGACTTAGTTTAAAAAAGAGAGGCTTCATATCACGATTGAACCTTTATAATGTATAACATTATTATTAATAGGATGAAAGGTCCAAGGAACATGTTGAACAATTAAAGAAACAAACTTAAGATCCGAATCAAGGGACAGCAAGGTACTGCCTCCCAAGAACAATAAGAAGTTAATTTTGACCAAGTCTATGGTCCGAGCAGTAGACTTCATCAACTTGCATGGTTCTGTTTAGCCCTTGGATAATTTTGTTTAACACTTAAGACTATAAGAAATTTAACAGTTGATTAGAAATTAATTCCATTGGATCCCTTAGAACATCAAGCTCAAGTGTGAATTTTCCCGAATGACCAGAAATCAATTTCCACAAGATTTATAGTCCGAGGACCACACTTGACCAAGTTTCTGTTTGATGTAATACTGCAGCGGACATGCATTGTCTGGCCACAGACTGGCTGCCGAGGATTTCCTCAATAGAATCCCCTGAGGGGAACTTAACCTTCACATGCAAGGTAGAGGAAACAGCCCCAAGCGCATGCAGCCAAGGCCTGGCGAGGATGGCCGTGTATGGAGAGTACGCATCAATGACAATGAAGTCCACCTCCACCGTTTCGGAGCCGGATTGGACGGGCAAACGAATTTGTCCTCTCGGCATAACCGATCTCCCTTCAAAGCTTATGAGAGGTGAATCATAAGGAGTAAGATCTTCCACCTTCAACCTCAGCCCCTTAAATAGATCTGGGTACATGATATCTGCACCGCTACCCTGGTCTATCATCACCCTTCGCACATCATAATTACCGATCCTCAATGTAACTACAAGGGCATCATCATGGGGCTGGATAGTCCCCACCTTATCCTCTTCAGAGAAACCTAGGACGGGCAAAATGCCCCGTAACCTCTTCGGCCTACTGCCCACATCCTCGGCACAAGGGTGGGAGACAGTCAGAACCCTAGTGGGACCTGAACCGGTCCTCCCAGGCGCGGCAAAGATAACATTAATCGTTCCTAAAGCTGGCCGAGATGAATTGTTCCTCTGGTTATTAGAACCGACTTGACTAACATGACCAGTAGGCTGACATAAGTGCTCCTTCAACTTTCCCTCACTGACAAGCTGCTCCAAATGGTTCCACAAGGTCCAACAGTTCTCAGTAGTGTGGCCCACATCTCGATGGTACTGGCAGAAGAGATTTTGATTTCTCTTCGCAGGTTCCCCTGCCATCTTACTGGGCCATCTGAAGAAGGGCTTTTTACGCACTTTCTCCAGTAACTAATGCACTGGTTCTCGGAACACAGTATTGACAGCCTGAGGTGCTGCCGAGACAGATTGCCCAAAGTAATCCCTCCTCGACTTATTGTTGTGATATCTGTCCGACCTGCCTGAGGGATAACCTTCTCCTTTCCCTTGCCTTGCTACTGGTCCTCTCTACCCTCTTGTATTCATCAATACGATCCATGAGGCGACGTACATTGCGGACGGGGTTTTTGTAATCCTCAGGTCATGGTCGGTAGGAAGACCTACTTTAAAGGTATTCAGAGCCACCTCGTCAAAATCACCGTCTATTTCATTAAATATCTCCCAGTATCGGTCAGAGTATGCTTTCAACGTCTCCCGTCTTTCATGGTCATAGATAGTAGCGAGTCCAATTGCCGAGGAACTCTGCTAAAGTGATGAATCGTGAGGCAAACGCCTTAGTGAGGTCCCCAAATGAACTATAGACCCTGATTTGAGGCCGTTAAACCACTCTGGCCCACAGGTCCCAAGCTAGAGGGGAAGACCTACATATCAGGGTCTCGTTGTGAGAGGCACAGCCATCTTTGGTTGAAGTGACTCACATGCTCCACCGGGTCAGTACCGGCCATATAAGATGGTGAAGGGGGCTGGGTAAACCTCCTAGGAAGCCTCCCCTTCTCAATCCTCATGAAAACGGAGATTTGGAAAGCTGGTGGTGCAACGCCTGCTCATAGCGTCGTTGCCTGAGCCCCTAGATGTAACCTTCTTGCGCTTGCGAACTGGCTGATCGTCCTTCTCACCGGAGACGCTGAGCTGGCAGGTGAGCATGACCTCGAGCTGTGTCTACCTCGCCTATCTTCTTCCGAGGAAGAATCCGATGAGGACGGTGAAAGCCTACGCTTGGCGCGACGTAGCTTTCTCTTCAAGCGGTTGATCTCCTCCTGCATGGTTTTAGAACCATCGTCATGGGCGGTGCTACCCCCATCAGGAGTATGACTAGCCCTTGGGTACTCCGTATGGACACTCCCCTCACGTCCCTTCGATGTTCAAGACGTTCGAATTGGTCTTCTGGTTGTGATCCTTGCGACTCTGCATGGTAAGCACCTAAGCCTGCCATAGTATCCCTACCTTCTGACTAGATTCCCCACAGACGCGCGCCAATTGTAAGTGCACAATTGCACCTGATCCCAAAACAGTAGGGATCAGACCCAATGAGCCTTAAACAATATGAATTTGTAGAGTGTGGGCTTGAAACCCAGGTTAGAAGAGTTTAAGAGTTGTATGGCAAATCAAAATTGACAACACTTAAAAATAACAAGAAATATTGCCCTGGAATAGTAACCAGAAGTTTCCTTCCACTGTTCAGGTGTCACTTCCCCATTAATGCGGTAGGGTGGTAGGTGAAGGGTCTTTAATGTGGAGGTGGCAGCCTTTAGTACTTTTCAAACAACGGTGCTTCTAGGACATCCAGGGGTTCACCCTCTTAAAGTTGGTCTCCGTCGTGTCGTTCTGAGCTTTTACGATGACGTTCTTGATTCTTCCATGCCCATCCGAGGTTAAATCAACCTTGGATAGGTCTCGTGTCCTCGGCGCATAAGCTGACCGAGGTACTAAGAAGTTTTGAACTCAAGGGTAGGCCGGCCTTCCTCGGTATGGCCCAAAGGCCCATATGCCTACCAGGACCTTTTTACTCCCACAGATCAAATAATAAATTATATTTGATTGACATGAAATTTAACATGCATGTTAAGAACATATAAAACATGTAATTCAACGGTTAGATCTTCAAAATACGAATTAATAATAAGTTATTGAGCGATGTAATATTGCTTAGAGTTACACCAGGTGTAACTTGAACCTAACATTATATATTATATATATACACACATATATATACATATACACATATAATACATATATACATTATATTATATATAATATATTATTATATAATTTAAAAACATGGTGGAAAGGAAAAAAAAAAATCAAGAAAAAACCGAATTGGACTTGGGCAATTTAGGAATTTAAAAACTTCTTTTTATCAAGTAATTTCCCAACCATGTCACTTTTCTTCTGGTACTCATTGATTGATTTAATTTATTTTTATATATTATAAAAAGGCCACGCTAACAAGTGCTCTTAGGGCATTCTTAATATAAAATAGTAATAGGTTGAGTCATATTTTAATTGGAGTTTGAGTTAGACTTTCTGAATTTGCATATACTATGTAAAGCATTGATAATATATGTGTGTGTGGGTGTGTGTGTGTGTGTATTATATATATATCTGTGTGTGTGTGTGTGTGTGTGTGTGTAGAGTTAGGTTCAAGTTATATATGGTGTAATTCTAACGATTGTTACACCAACCAATAATTTTTAATTAGATGCAAATTTTGACAAATCTACCATTAAATTACATTATATTTATATATTCTCCATACTTGCAAAATTTCAAGGTAATGAAAGGTCAATAGCCATGTCATCAATCAATTATTTAAATTCAAATTTTTGTAGTTTGAAATAATGCATAAAACATTAGTTTATAGATCAAATAATAAATTATATTTAATTGACATGAAATTTAACATGCATGTTAAGAACATATAAAACATGTAATTCAACGGTTAGATATTCAAAATACGAATTTAATAATAAGTTATTGAGCGGTGTAATATTGCTTAGAGTTACACCAGGTGTGACTTGAACCTAACATATATATATATATACACATATATATACATATACACATATATATACATATACATATATATATATAATTTAAAAACATGGTGGAAAGGAAAAAAAAAATCAAGGAAAAACCGAATTGGACTTGGGCAATTTACGAATTTAAAACTTCTTTTTATCAAGTAATTTCCCAACCATGTCACTTTTTCTTCTGGTACTCATTGATTGATTTAATTTATTTTTATATATTATAAAAATGCCACGCTAACAAGTGCTCTTAGGGCATTCTTTTTATAAAATAGTAATAGGTTGAGTCATATTTTAATTGGAGTTTGAGTTAGACTTTCTGAATTGTGTATACTATGTAGAACATTGATAATATATGTGTGTGTGTGTATATATACATATATATATTATATATATATATATATATATATATATATCTGTGTGTATGTGTGTGTGTAGAGTTAGTTCAAGTTATATATGGTGTAATTCTAACGAATGTTACACCAACCAATAATTTTTAATTAGATGCAAATTTTGACAAATCTACCATTAAATTACATTATATTTATATATTCTCCATACTTGCAAAACCAAGGTAATTAAAGATCAATAGCCATGTCATCAATCAATTATTTAAATTCAAATTTTTGTAGTTTCAAATAATGCATAAAACATTAGTTTATGGATCAAATAATAATTATATTTGATTGACATAAAATTTGACCTGCATGTTAAGAACATAAAAACATGTAATTCAACGGTTGGATTCAAAATATGAATTTAATAGTAGGTTATTGAGCGGTGTAATATTGCTTAGAGTTCCACCAGGTGTAACTCGAACCTAACATATATATATTATATATTATATTATATATGTGTGTATATACATATAATATATATATATATAATATATAATATATATAGTGTGTCATACATATAATATATATATAATTTAAAAAATGGTGGAAAGGAAAAAAAAAAAACCAAGGAAAAACCGGATTAGACTTGGGCAATTTAAGAATTTGAAACTTCTTTTTATCAAGTAATTTCCCAACCATGTCACTTTTTCTCCTGGCACTCATTGATTGATTTAATTTATTTTATATATTATAAAAGGGTCATGCTAATGAATACTCTTAGGCATTCTCATTATAAAATAGTAATAGGTTGAGTCAAATTTTAATTGGAGTCTGAGTTAGATTTCTAAATTTGCGTATACTATGTAAAACATTGATAATATGTGTGTGTGTGTGTGTGTGTGTGTGTGTGTGTGTGTGTATAGAGTTAGGTTCAAGTATATATGGTGTAATTCTAACGAATGTTACACCAACAATAATTTTTAATTAGATGCAAATTATGACAAATTTACCATTAAATTACATTATATTTATATATTTTACAAACTTGCAAAATTTCAAGGTAATTAAAGGTCAATAGCCATGTCATCAATCAATTATTTAAATTCAAATTTTTGTAGTTTGAAATAATGCATAAAACATTAGTTTATGGATCAAATAATAAATTATATTTGATTGACATGAAATTTGACATGCATGTTAAGAACATATAAAACATGTAATTCAAAGGTTGGATTTTCAAAATATGAATTAATAGTAATTATTGAGCGGTGTAATATTGCTTAGAGTTACACAAGGTGTAACTTGAACCTAAATATATATATATATATATATATATATATATCATTTTAAAAATGGGGGAAAAAAAAAAAAAAAAAACCAAGGAAAAACCAGATTGGACTTGGGCAATTAAGAATTTAAAACTTCTTTTCATCAAGTAATTTCCCAACCATGTCACTTTTTCTTCTGGCACTCATTGATTGATTTAATTTAATTTATATATTATAAAATGGTCATGCTAACGGGTGCTGTTAGGGCATCTCTTATAAAATAGTATTAGGTTGAGTCATATTTTAATTGGAGTTTGAGTTAGGCTTTTGAATTTGCGTATACTATGTAAAACATTGATAATATGTGTGTGTGTGTGTGTGTTGTGTGGTGTATATATATATAATATATATATTATATATATATCTGTGTGTGTGTATAGAGTTAGTTCAAGTTATATATGGTGTAATTCTAACGAATGTTGCACCAACCAATAATTTTTAATTAGATGCAAATTTTGACAAATCTACCATTAAATTACATTATATTTATATATTCTCCATACTTACAAAATTTCAAGGCAACTAAAGGTCAGTGGCCATGTCATCAATCAATTATTAATTCAAATTTGTAGTTTGAAATGATGCATAAAACATTAGTTTATGGATCAAATAATAAATTTATTTGATTGACATGAAATTGACATGCATGTTAAGACATATAACATGTAATTCAAAAGTTGGATTTCAAAATATGAATATAGTAAATTATTGAGCGGTGTAATATTGCTTAGAGTTACACAAGGTGTAACTTGAACCAACATATATATATATAATAATATATAATATATATATATATTATATATAGATATATATATATTATATATATATCTGTGTGTGTGTATAGAGTTAGGTTCAAGTTATATATGGTGTAATTCTAACGAATGTTACACCAACCAATAATTTTTAATTAGATGCAAATTTTGACAAATCTACCATTAAATTGCATTATATTTATATATTCTCCATACTTACAAAATTTCAAGGCAACTAAAGGTCAGTGGCCATGTCATCAATCAATTATTTAAATTCAAATTTTTGTAGTTTGAAATGATGCATAAAACATTAGTTTATGGATCAAATAATAAATTATATTTGATTGACATGAATTTGACATGCATGTTAAGAACATAAAAACATGTAATTCAAGGTTGGATTTTCAAAATATGAATTAATAGTAAATTATTGAGCGGTGTAATATTGCTTAGAGTACACAAGGTGTAACTTGAACCTAAATATATATATATATATATATATATAATTTTAAAAATGGGGGGAAGGAAAAAAAAAAAAAAACCAAGGAAAAACCAGATTGGACTTGGGCAATTTAAGAATTTAAAACTTCTTTCCATCAAGTAATTTCCCAACCATGTCACTTTTTCTTCTGGCACTCATAGATTGATTTAATTTATTTTATATATTATAAAGGGTCATGCTAACGAGTGCTCTTAGGGCATTCTCATTATAAAATAGTAATAGGTTGAGTCATATTTTAATTGGAGTTTGAGTTAGACTTTCTGAATTTGCATATACTATGAAAAACATTGATAATATTGTGTGTGTGTGGTGTGTGTGTGATATATATATATATATCTGTGTGTGTGTGTGTGTGTGTGTTGTGTGTGTAGAGTTAGGTGCAAGTTTATATATGGTGTAATTCTAACGATTGTTACACCAACCAATAATTTTTAATTAGATGCAAATTTGACAAATCTACCATTAAATTACATTATATTTATATATTCTCCATACTTCCAAAATTTCAAGGTAATTAAAGGTCAATACCATGTCATCTATCAATTATTTAAATTCAAATTTTTTAGTTTGAAATGATATATAAAACATTAATTTATGGATCAAATAATAAATATATTTGATTGACATAAAATTTGACATGCATGTTAAGAATATATAAAACATTAATTCAACGGTGGATTTTCAAAATATGAATATAATAGTAAGTTATTGAGCGGTAAATATATTACTTAGAGTTACACCAGGTGTAACTTGAACATAACATATATATATATATATATATACACACATATAGATATAAATAATTTTTAAAAAATGGGGGAAAGCAAAGATTGGACTTGGGCAATTTAAGAATTTAAAACTTCTTTTCATCAAGTAATTTCCCAACCATGTCACTTTTTCTTCTGGCACTCATTGATTGATTTAATTTATTTTTATATATTATAAAAAGGCCACGCTAACAAGTTCTCTTAGGGCATTCTTATTATAAAATAGTAATAGGTTGAGTCATATTTTAATTGGAGTTTGAGTTAGACTTTCTGAATTTGCATATACTATGTAAAGCATTGATAATATATGTGTGTGTGTGTGTGTGTATATATATATATATATATCTGTGGTGTGTGTGTTGTGTGGTGTGTGTGTGGTGTGTGTGGTGTGTGGTGTTAGAGTTAGGTTCAAGTTATATATGGTGTAATTCTAACGATTGTTACACCTACCAATAATTTTTAATTAGATGCAAATTTTGACAAATCTACCATTAAATTACATTATATTTATATATTCTCCATACTTGCAAAATTTCAAGGTAATGAAAGGTCAATAGCCATGTCATCAATCAATTATTTAAATTCAAATTTTTGTAATTTGAAATAAT